>KQ954489.1:0-39297 GCA_001541205.1 Rhodotorula sp. JG-1b | reverse complement strand
CGTAGCCTCGCACACTAAGCAGGCTGAAGGGCGTGACCGCTGACTTTTGTCGCTTTTTGCAGGCCGCGTGTCCCGAGCGTCCAGGAGATGAAGGATCGTCTCGCCGCTTTCATAAAGGCCCCTCTCGGGTTCCGGAGCAATCAAAAAGGAACAAAAATCTCAATCTGTTTCAGAGCTTGGTCCTGAGGTCTTCATAGTACGCCTTGAGCTCGTCCATGTCGGCTTTCTGCGCCGGCCAGCCGACCACAAGTCCCTCCTTGTCCGAAGCGGACGGCTTCGGGATGACTGCGCCCCAAACAAGCGGTCAGTACGGGACTCGACAAGTCTGATAAAGCGTGCTGTTGGCTTGCGGTGGAAGTGAACGTGCTGAAATCGGGACATGGAAAGAGTCGGTTTCAGCGACCAGTACCCGTGGGCGGAAAACGGGAATCACACATACGTCGACTTCTTGGTGCGCGATGCGGCCATTGTTCTGCGAGCGCGCACAAGGGCATGTCAGGGCACACTTGCAAGAACCTCCAGCCCCTCGGGCAGAACGTACCTGCAGGATGTTGTAGTTCTCGACGCCCTGAGCGACGGCAATCTTTTTCAGAGTCTTGAGGATCTCTCCGAGGTGCTCGTCCGGGATGTCGTGCAGCTTGGCGCCGTGGTCTATGCGGTGCGTTCGCCCGAAATCAGATCTCTTTTCTTCCCTTCCTTCTTCTCCGGATCGGGATCCGACTGTGGCAGAAACGAGACGCACACTTCGGAATGACGAGCGCATGTCCCTTGCTCAGAGGTCCAATGTCGAGGAACGAAAAGCTGCAATGCGGGAAGGAACTCGGGGTTAGAAAGGAACAACAAGAACTTTGCGCAACCGCCGAGAGGCGGACTCACAGCGCATCCGTCTCGATGAGCTTAAAGGACGGGATATCTCCAGCAATGATCTGTGTGCCCAGCCCAGTCAGTAAAAGCGGTAGTCTCGACGGAAAGCTGCTAGCTGGTGGGTGGAAGAGACGAGCGGCTGGCTGACCTTGCAGAAGATGCAGTTGTCGTCCTTGTGGTGCGAAGTCATGGTCGCGGTCGAGGTCGAGGACTGCCCTCAGACATGTAGCGTGCAGGGCGTCAGTGCATGTCCACAGGGTGCCGAAAGTCGTGTATGCTGGTGTGATCTGTGCGGCTGCTGCAAGTGGGGTAGTCGAAGCCTCTTCTGCACTCGTCGACAAGGCCGCCCGAGGCTGCGAGTCACGCTCAGCAAGAATCGGTACGCTGCGAAAAAACGGCAAAGCCCGGCCGCTCCTGCGCGACTGTGCGTGTTGACGTTGCTGCTGGGCATCGTTCCGACTTTGCCCTTGACTGACGCTGCTCGTCCTGGTCCGCACGGAGCCTTGCGACACCCGACCAGCCACGAAACGCTCGGACATGAGCCCTGAAGAAGGACGAAAAGGCTCACAAAGCTGTGTTGGCTGTGACGACCGAGCGACGAGGGCGAGTCGGATCGAAGAGGCGTCGAGGTGGGGACACGGCCGAGGAGGCGTCTAGCGGCAAATCTGGGGGCAGCGAGCACGGAAGGCGATGCGCGCGACGAGAACACTGCTACGGGCGAGCGCAACAGCTTGGGCGAATTCTTCCTGCGAGGGCGTGGAAGGCGCAAGGGGCAGAGGCCACCGTGGACGTCCTTCGAAAAGATTTCTCTCTCTCCGGAGAGCGCGGATCGCCTTTCGGCAGCAAGCCGACATCTTATAACAGGCATGGGGGAAGAGATGTTCTCCTGTGCGTCGCAGACAGAAACCTGACCAACCTTGAGAGAGCAGAACCGATGCAACCGTTGAAATTACAGAGTCGAGACTCTCAACAGAAATTCGCGTACATGGGCTTCATGCTCCGGTCATCTGGAGAAGCGGAATACACGGCGTCGTCAGTTGGGTCAAGGTTCGCGAGCGAGAGAAAATGGAGCAGCTGGTAGCGAGGAAAGAGGATCGGGACGGACCCGTTTGCCGATCTCGCTCCGCCAACCATGCGCGCCTTCAAATCCCTGCGGGGCATCACACAATCCAGCCATAACGCAGTAATCGTGTCAGTATTTGTTGTGATCCAACCCCGGAGCGGAAGGGGAAGAAGAAGGGGTGGGAGGAAAAGGAAAATGGAGCGCGCACATTCCGCTCAAACTGATAGTCCATGAAAGCTTGCTGGATCTCGCCCTTCGTGCACATGGAGAACGGCCCGTGCTGTACGATCGGCTGTTCCAGCGGTTCGCCCGCGACGAGGACGAAGCGAGTTCGGTCTGTCGACGCCGACTCGAGCCAGACGCCGGTCTCGCCTTCGTTGTTGGACAGGACGGCCGTGTGATACTGCTTGATCGGTTCGGACGAGGCGAGCGAATCTCCGATTAGAGTCTCGCCCTCCAGGGTGTAGATCTGTCGTCGTTGTGAAAGAGGGGAGAAGAGAGAATGCGAGATCAGCTTGGGAGCCGGGCGGGGCAGCCAGAGTCATTTTGATTGCCCCCGGTTCGGGACTAGGTCATACGCACGAAAGCGTTCCATCCACGAGGGATCGGTTGGAAAACCCGCTCGCCCTTCTTGCTCATGATGAAATCCATAAACCTGATTCCGGGGCACGATTTCTGCGTCAGTCACTGAGAGACTTTCCCTCGTCTTGACGCTTGCCCGCCCGTAAGACGTGAAGCGTGACGCGTGACGTACCAGCAACCGCCGAGAGGACGAACATTGCCCTTGACGAGGCCTTCCTCCGGGGAGCCTTGCGCCTCGCCGCAGACGACCTTGATCTCGACATCGGGAGTCGGATGCGCGCTGCAGAACAACGCCACCCAAATCGTCAACTCCGATTTACCAGAGGCCCAAGAAGACGGCAGCGCGAGCCCGCAGCTTACGAAGCGACTTCGGCAGCTCGTCGTTCTTGATACGACGCCTCGACCAATTTGTGCTCCTTGGGCAAGTCAATCCAGCTGATGTGAGGTAACGACAATTCAAATTAGTAGCTGCTTCGCCTGGTGTGCGCCATGGTCGCTGAGCGGGGAAGGGACTTGCAGTTGCAGGCCGAACGGGTCCTTCTTGCCCGGCCCGTGAACGGGCATCTCGCTGTGCTGCACGCTCAGACAATATCTCTGCCATCAGCATCTCCTAAAGATCTGATCATCGCTGCCAAAAAAAAAAAAGCGCACCATGATGCCGCGACCAGCAATCTGTCGAGGCGCAAAGGCATGCATTACATGTTAGTTTTTCGCGGGCGGGCAGGCTCCACGGTGCCCGTTTAGACGCACCATGAACTGCAGGTCGCCAGGACCGATTCGACCCTTGTGACCCTTGACGTCTTCGTGTTCGAACCTGCCCAAGATAAAAGGGTGTCAATTGGGGCATAAGTCTCGCTCGCATGAATGGGTCAGACGAAATCGTGAGGAGTAACCCGTATGAGATTACGTACTCTCCCTCGAGCATGTAGGTCAGAGTGGTCATTCCCTGCAGCAGCACAACCCGAACAATAAGCACCTGGACCCAGTCGAGTCTGTTGCTCGAGGCCGTCAATGAACTTACGCGGTGCGGGTGGTCCGGGAATCCAGCGCCCTCCTTGACGAGGAACTGGGCAAGGGATGTCAGAGACTAGTGAGCGCGAGGGTTTCCGAAGCCCCGTCCCGGCATCAGACGGCGGATTTTGGTGCGAGACTCACATTGTCGAGCATGAGGAACGGCGTAAAGTTCCGGAGCTGACTGGTCCCGATCGAGCGGCGGACCATGGCCCCGGCACCTTCGGGAGTTTCCTGCGCGCCCAACGGATATGTGAGTACCTGCTCGCTCCCGACTCGGCAGGATGCAAAGGAGAGTCTCTTACGATGGCGAGGATGGACTTGACGACCGATCGAGAGACTTGCGCGGCGGTAGTAGTCATCGTATCTCTCTCGAGTAGCGATGGAGCTGCAGGGCTTGTGATGGTCGGTGCGGCGGGGTGCTTCAAGGAAGAAGTGGTGGTCGTGGTGAGAGCTCTGAAAGCGAACGCGAGGGCGAGAGCAAAAGCAGTTGCGACGGTCCAGCTGCGGGTGATGTAAGCCACGATGACTCTAGCTTCTGTGCTTGTCTTGCAAGCTAGAGAGCGAGCACAAGAGAGCGGATCCAGGTCGAAGCGGAGCTGATGAGCGAAGCAGCCAGACAAGGCAACGGAGTTTTGTCAGCACTCAGTCAGGAGCGCCGAGTGATACTGCGGTCCCTAGTAGTCAATCTATGCAGTCCGTAGCCCTGAACAACCCAAGCAAAGCGCTATCGAGGCGAGAGAGAGTGCGCTGCCGTGTCGCCCCACTTGGCCGAGACCGGACCAGGGTCGTCCTCTTGCATCACACGATGGCAGCAGCAGCAGTCCTCTGTGCACCACAGACACCTTCATCATGGAAATGGAATGCAAGTCCGAGGGGTCCGAGGCGATCCGAGGTCACATGGACTTCCATCACCGTCACTCGTTCCCGCAATCAAACAACACCTTCGACTCCGACGCCGCGCCGAAACAGAGACTTTCAGCTGCTGCATAGCCTCCCGACAGAGCTGTTGGAGCTCACGTTCGAGTACCTCGCACTCGTCGACCTCCTCCGATTAAGATGCGTCGACCGCGCTGTGAGTGCCCGTAGTGACGTCGTTCGTCCGTCAACGGCTCGTTCCGTCGCTATGGCTGACGGGCCGCTTTGGCACAGCTGAACCGAGTTCTCGCCAACGCAAGGCACTACCACAACGTCTCGCTCTCGCACGCATCGTCATCGGCGCAACAGCTGGACGCCGTCGCCGCCCTCCTCCCCGGAACTCGCCATCTCGTCCTGCGATCCTTTTCCTCGGCGGCCCTGTCGGCCCTCTTACCAGCTTGTTCGCATCGCTTGACCACCTTAGATCTATCCTTCTCAGGCGTGACCGACGCCGACCTGCGCTTCATCACGGGAGGACGATCGCGGCTCCGGCCGGGAGGATCCGATGATCCCGTCGTGGCCCATTTGCGCTCACTCAAGCTGAAAGGCTGCCGGCGGATTTCGGACTTTCTCACCCGTCGGACAAGTGACCACGATGATGAGCACCGCGGAGTCGAGGCGCCCGAGGGCGAAGGGGAAGAAGAAAGACTCGCAACAGGGTTATCCCGATTACACACCCTCGACCTCTCCTGGTCGTCCATCTCTTCCCTCCCGCTCCCGCTCGCGGAGCACCTCCCCACCCTCGCGCATCTCAACCTCTCCACTACACCCTATCTCTCTCGGCAAGGGCTGATCGGAACCATCTCGACCCTTCCGACGTCGATGAGCCACCTCGATCTCTCACACCTCGACTTGACCGCCAAAGACCTCGCGAAACTCGCCTTGTCTTCTTCTTCTTCATCTGCCCTACCGAACATACCGCCTTATCCAGATCAAACGGAACATCACCGCCGAAGCCGCCCGCTCAAACTCGTCCTCGCCGGAAACGACCACCTCACCATCTCTTCCCTCTCCTCCCTCGAGCGACATTGGTGCGCTAGTCTTCTACCGCCTCCGATGAACCGACCTATCGAGATTGAGCACGGGGGCTTGATGCTCGAGAGCGACGAGGAAGAGGATGTCAGGAGGTTCGTCGAAATGGTCGCCGGGGTCGTCATGCGCGAAGGGAGGAGCTCTACTGCCGCGGACGAATCGTCGAGCGAATCATGAGCTCGAAGGAATCTATCCAGTGTATCCGACTACTCTGCAGCGGTGTAGCAAGTCTCGCGGTAATACTGGTTGTTATCGGGACAGACACCTCGATCGCTGTATTGACGAGAAATCGTGCGTAAAATGACAACGACATTCAGCTGCAGCCCCTTCTTGTATCACTCCATGGGGGAATGCATCCATGCACGATAACAGCCTTCCCCCGGCGCGGAGTTCCCGCCATCCCGCAACCGCAGTGCTAATGCAACCCCATCCGACTCAACATCTCCCGCGCGCTACTACCCGCCATGGCTTCCATTTCCGCCATCGTCGCAGTCACCGCCGGCGGGAAGTAGTCACTCAGTTCGCTCGGAGCCGTTTTGTGAGCTCCGACTCCCGCGCGGGCTCCGGTCGCCATGGCGGTTCCGTAATCCGAAGCGAGCGAGACTTTGCCCCGCGTAACCGAGAAGGGAGAGGGAGTCGTTCGCGGAGAGGCAGCGGCGTACCGCGAAGGAGAGAGGGACGAGTATGCCGACGTGCTCCGGCGGTGGTGCTGCCCTCCTTGTCGTCTCGTGTCCGTTTGCGATTGTGGGTAGGCCGAAGAAGAAGGGATCGACGATGATCGATGGTTGTAATGATATCCGGTTTGGGGGACGGCGCCACCATTAAACGTAGATGCGCTAACCATGACGGGCGAGTTGGGCATCGCAGGCGATCCGGGCGAAGCATACCCCGAGAGGGCGCCGCCGCTGGGCATGGACGACCCAGATCCGAGTTTGGCAGATCCGATACGGTGCAGGCGTTTCCGGACGGCTTTGACAGGTTGCTGTTGACCATTCGCGTTCGCCGGCGCCGCTTTGCCGAACAAAAGCTCTGAACGACCGCGCGGGACGCTCGCACCGCGCAAAGCACCACCCACCGCTTCTTCGCCTGCAGCTCCCCCAGCTCCCGCCCCTCCGAGATGGGGCGAACTGCGCGCCGTGACGTGCGCGTGATCCCTCGTGAACGGCGACAAGGTCTGGTTCGAACTCGTCAAGGTCGCGAGATGCGCGCACGAGTCGTTGCCGGACGGGTTGAGCGTGATGGGGAGGTGCTCCTCGTCGAGGAACGAGGTGTTGAGTAGTGACGAGGGCGAGCGAGACAGCAGATCGACCGGCGAAGGCCGTGTGAACGCTAGCTGGTCCGACTCGGGTTCGGGTTCGAGGCCGTCGCCGCCGCCGCGATGCGTACGCTGCTGCAAAGTGGGAGTCGCGAGTGGCGGATTGACCCGAGGCGCGGCATAGGAAGAGGAAGACGTGGCGTGACGAGACAAGGCCGGCATCGAGGTGTTGCGCACGATCGAAGAGCCGGCGCGACTCGGGCCGCCTTGGTTCGAGTACGACGGCGGATGTCTCGGGAACGGGAATCTCGCGCTCGACGCTCCTGACGAGGAAGCTCCGGACGAGAACCTCGCGGCGAGGCCTCCTGACCCGTTTCCGAACGGGGTCGCGAAGGCACCGCCAGCCGAGGCGGATCGAACGTGACCACCATAGAACGAGGCCGACCTGCCCAATCCAAGAGTCGAAGCGGTCGAGCCGCCTGCTGCGCTCCTCGCCGTAACGGACGATGGACTTCCGTGCGCGGTGAGAGACCCTGCCGAAGCTGGATCATAAGCCGACGAGGCGACCCCAGGACCAAACCGCATCTGCGACTGGGTGTGAAACACGCGGGGCCGCGTGATGGTACCGCCTCCGACTGCAGGGATCGTCTCGAAGTGGGACGACGACGATGAGGAGTAATAATGACTGTCGGGCTCGAGATCGTCATCTTCCTCGCCCAAGCCTGCAGCCTCATCGTGCTCGCCATCGTACGGATCGCGGAAAGCGTGATCCGGCGAGAGCCCGACCCCGCCCAGCCCATCTGCCGCCGCGCCCAACAGCACATCTCCCAACCCGCGCCGCGACGACCCTCCCTTGACGAGTTTCTCGTAGCTCTTGAACCCGGCATGGTGCGGGATCGAATCGGGACGGAGTCCGTACGTCGGATCGTACGACTCGATCGACTCGGGTACCGAGTCGAGTTGGTCGTGCGAGACGAGGCTCGACGGTCCCGAAGACGAAGGGCGCCGAGTCGATTGAGGGTGGTGGTGGTGATGACCCGCGCTGGAACGACTCGCCAATCGACGCAACGAAGGCGAGCGGCTGCCCGGGTACGGATCCGAGCTCGTCGCGCTGTAGCGTGAAGATGCCAAGCCGTTGTCGGCACCTCCGCCGCGGGTCATTCGATTCCCGCCCCAGGTCGACCAAGTCGAATCGACCTGCGACCCGGCAAGTTCAACGCTCTCGCCCGTGTCGCTGTCCCTCGCGCTCATCCGCCTCGTATGCGCTCGTCCGCGCGTCGTCGGTCCGCCACCCCCGACGCCTCCTCCATGCTCGTCGAGGCCATGGACTTCTGCACTCCCCCGTCCCGCATCGTACGCCGTCCTAGTCTCAATCTTGGCGTCCTTGTCGAACCCTTCCCCGACGAGTCCGCCCACTTTGTGCGCAGCTTTGAACGACCCGGCCGCCTTGCCCGCGCTCTTGACTTCTCCGCTCAACCATTTCTGGCTGAGCCGGTGAATCACGCTCGGCAAGTCACTCCGGAACGCCTCGCGGAGTTGGTTCTCGATCTCGCGCTGGATGAAGCCCGCGACGGATTCGACGCCGTCGAACGAGGACGAGACGTCGACTTTTTCGAGCGGGTCGTTCTTGAACACGAGGGTGATGCCCTTTTGGCGCGAGACGACGAGGACGACAATGGCGCGGAGGGAGAGGTTCGAGAGGCGGAGGGTCATCGGGACGACGAGCGGCGCGGCGGCAAACAGGATGCGGGGCGAGTTGAGGATGTCGAGCGAAGGCCGCGGCACGTTGAGCGGGTTGGCCTGTTTTCCGAAGAGGGAGGGAGATCTGAGTCTCGCTGCCCTCCTCCTTGCGCTCTGGCCGCGCACGCACCTGAACTCGCGTTTGGAGCACGATGTACGCGTCTCCGGAATAGGTCAAGCGAAAAATACCCCGGAAGCGATCCGTCGACAAGTCTCCAATCTCGAGGATCTCGAGTTCCGGAGGCTGCCCGTTCCTCTCGTCGTCGTCAGCCGGAAAGAGTCTTCCAACACTCGCAAGAGTCAAAGAGAAGGAAGAAGAGCGGGACTGACCATGGTCCCCATGTTGAGTTCCTTGACTTCAATCCTGTCTGCAATGATCGGAGGCTTGGTCCCCTTGTTCAGCGCCTGTAGGGCGTAGACGGTCAACCAAACTCTCGAGCGTATGCAAGACTAGAGAACGCACCTGCGCGAGCATCTCTCTCGCATCGTCGTAGAACGCTTCGCTGAATTGCGGCCACTCGAAATTGAACGACATGGCTCGCCACACAGCGCCGCCGGCCTAGCTGCCTCTCTCGGATAGGCTCGCGGCGCTCTTGATGCTCGTTTGTCCCGAGTGAGATCGAATTGTCGACACAGACGGAAGAGCCGAGTCGGTTCGTCGGATCGTGAGTCGCCAGTCGAGCCCGCGTTCACAGACCGGACGTCCAAGCCGAAATGCAGTCGTTGTCTCGAATGCCTTCCTCAGAGCTGGAGAGACACTGTAGGAGCGTTGGAGTTGATGCGCAGAGCGAGATGATGATCAACAACTCGGTACTGTCGGCTCCCGGGCGAGATGACTTTTCTCGATAGCTTGTGCACGCGCCAGTTTGAGAGTAACAAGTCGAGTGAAGAGGATATTGCAAAAAATGCATGGCTTGCAAGAACCAAAAACGACGAGGGTATGCGAGAGAACGAGGAGTGGTGAAAGACTTCGGGAACCGCGTTCTATCGAAGGTTTCCGGGAGTCGACTCGAGGCATGTATGCTACAGATGGTGACGGGGCCGAGACACTGTCGTTAGGCAGCGGTCCTTGCCGCGGTTCCGCCGCCGGAGAAAGCGTTGGCGGCGGTGGGAGAATCGAGACCCCAATACTTGTTGAACCTCATCCGCAAGCCCTCCCATCCGTCGAGAGCAGGCCGGCAATCGATAAAGAAGGCCAGGTTCGGAACCATCATCTCTTCTGGCGCTGGAGGTTTTGCGGCGGAGGAAGAGGACGAGGGTGGAGGAGGGAGGAGGAGGTTCTTGCCCCGTCCAGTGTAGAAATCAATCACGTAGCGGATCCGGATCGATTCGGGACTGCCGTTCTCGGGAGACGAGTTGTTGGCTGTTGGTGGCGACGATGCTGATGGTGATAAGGAAAGGGTGGTGCTTGGTGCTGAAGAGGAGGGAGAAGGAGCAGAAGGCGGGTGGAGGGGACGGTCGACGATCCAGTCGTGTCGATCAAACGGCTCCGTGTACCTGAAGCAAGAACGGGGGTCAGATCTCTCGCCCAAAGAAAGTGTCCTAGACCTCGTTGATCGCTCACCCGATCAAGGATTTCCACCTCGCGCGCGGGCTCATCTGTTTCGGTTTCCCAACAAAGCTGACAAGCCTGCTCCCCGTCTCTTGGCCCGGTTGCAACCCCATCGCGGCGCGTTCCCACTCGAGGACCTGGTGCCAGACGCGTTCGTTGACGGCGTTGTGGATCGGGACGACAATGTCCATGTCTTGGGCGCGCGGGTTCCGGTGCTTGCGCTCGAGCGCGGTGTAGAACGAGGCCGGGGAAGGGTAGACCCAGTTGGATTCGGAGGGGATGGTCGCTGCTTGTTCGGCCGAGTTGGCGCTGGCGTTGACGTTGGATTCGTGCATCGGACAAGCTGCGGGAGGAGTGTCCGCGGTGGCGGCAGCGGAACCCGAGGCCGAGGAAGGCGACGACGACGATGTTGCGTCGGCGGACGCGGGCAGCCACCTCGGGATGCTCGAGACTTCACGTTCCGTCGACAGTCGGCTCGCGAGCGGGTCCTTGTGGGCTACATCGTGCGGCACCGGGTTGGACGAGTGCTTCGACCAGGCCGCTCTCGTCTCGTGATCGACGGGGCAGGCGGAAGCTGGCGGCGGTGCGTGTTCGGTGGCCGGTGTAGCACTGCTGCTGGTGAAGGGCCACATGTCCGGATCACTCTAGCGTGCAGAGATAGAGGCGCCAAGTTGTCGAGAAGAGAAAAAAAGCAAGTTCGCAGCGTTGAAGCAGTGGCACTGAAGGAGCTGGGAAGCCTCCCCTCAAGTGGAGCTCACTTGGCTCTCGAATCGCTCGCTCAGCTCTACACTTCTGGACCCTCTGTTCGTAAACTCTCTGGAGCTTGGTGCACGGCCCAGAGACATGGCCTCGCGGGTACTGAGTCGGGCTTCGACGCTCGAGAACAAGCTCGATTCGCTCTCGCTGCACGATGAACTCGCAATCACTCAACCAACAAAGGCACGTCCCGCTCTAACCCACTGCGGGGGCATAGAGGCGCAGCACTGACGTGGGGCAATACACCAAGCAGCTCGCACCGTTGAGACCCTCGTCGGCTGCGATCCTGCAATCTGCTCGCGCTTCGACCACCAACACGACGAGCACTACTTCCGCCTCATCCAACATCAATCGGCAACCTTCGTTCAAACTCGCGACCGCCAAGTCGGGCACTTCTTCTACCGCTACCACAGCTCCAAGTACAGCTGCTGCTGCTGCTGGTGGTGGACCCGCTCGGGCATCGACCATCAATGCGACCACAACCACCGCGGCCGGCCAAGTCGCCGGGCAGAAGCTGAGAGGGCCTCCGACGAACGGCGCAACCACGACGACGACGAGCAGCAACGGTGGGCTGCAGAGCAAGTACCAAGGTGGAGCAGGAAATTCCCGCACCGGGAATGCGGCAGCCACTGCAACAGGCTCCTCGTCATCAAATCTTCGCGTCCCACCAGCAGCAGCAGCGTCGTCTTCGTCTTCGTCGGCACGAGCTCACGGTCAAGACCACGACGAGAACGATATCGGGCGGTACGACGGCGGGTTCGAACGCGACGCGGCGGCGAGAAAGTCGTCCGTCGTCGGCACCGAGGCGGCAAAGTTGTTGGCGCTCGACTCGAGCGCGGCAGGCAGGTTAGTCGCTTTGAGTCTTCTTCTTTCCGAACGAGCTGTTGGGCGCGCGAGATCTCGGCTCCGTTATCTGGAATCTGCCGCGAATTTTTGGGGGCGTCCGGACGACCAGAACTGACTATTATCTTCCTCGCTCCCCTCATATTGCATCCTCGGCTCCGCCCTTCTGTTCCCACTGCCTCCGGACTGCTGTGAAACAGCCACCGCCCCACTGTTCCGTTCTCGCTCTCTTCGTTCGAGATCGGTCGCCCGCTCGGCAAGGGCAAGTTTGGCCGCGTCTACATGGCGAGGACCAAGACCGAACCGCATTACATTGTCGCCCTCAAGTGCTTGCACAAGGAAGAGTTGGTCAAGAACAAGGTCGAGAAACAGGTCAGGAGGGAGATTGAGATCCAGAGTCACCTCGCGTGCGTTCTCTTGCCCATTCCTTTTCCGGAGATTTCAAAGCCCGAAAACCCGGCTGACCATCTCTCGATCTCTCCTGGCGCTGGCGCTGGGGCGGGGGCAAACAGGCACCCGAATATCCTCAGGTTGCACGGCTATTTCCACGACGAGAAGCGCATCTTTTTGATCCTCGAGTTTGCGGGGCGCGGCGAGCTGTACAAGCAATTGAGCAAGGTCGGACGGTTCAACGAGAAGCGGAGTAGTCGCGTGAGTTTCGATTTCTCGCACCCCGTTGATTGAGGTTGCGGCTGTTTTGTCGAGGAGGAGGAAGGAAGGAAGCTGACCGTCGGGGCGACTCTCAAAAGTACATTGCGCAAATGGCCGACGCGCTCGGGTACCTGCACGCGAAACACGTCATGCACCGGGACATCAAGCCCGAAAACATCCTGATCGGGATCAACGGCGAGCTCAAGATTGGCGATTTCGGGTGGTCGGTCCACGCGCCGTCGAACCGGCGCAACACGCTCTGCGGCACGCTCGATTACCTCCCGCCCGAGATGGTCGAGAACCGCGAACACACCGACAAGGTCGACTTGTGGGCTTTGGGGGTCTTGACGTACGAGTTTTTGGTCGGCGCGCCGCCGTTCGAGGACTTGTCCGGTCACGAGGGTGAGTCCCTGTTTTTCTTCTTCTCTCTTTGGTGTGCGATGCCTTTTTGGAGGGAGAGAGAGAGAAATCTCGCTGTTACGGACCCATTGTGCGCGTTGTGCGAGCGGTGCTGACACGCTGCCTCGCGCGCTCGTCCCCCCTCCCGGTAGCCACGTACAAGAAGATTGTCCGGGTTCAGTACACGATCCCTTCGCACGTTTCGCCCGAAGCGCAGGACCTCATCCGCAAGGTGCGTGACTCGGTTGGAGCCGGCATTGGCTTGATCCGGATCAAGGTGAACGGCAACGCAGAGGATCTCGAGGCTGACCCATCCTCTCTTTTTCTTTTATATATACCGGACGGCCAAATCGTAACCGCTGACAGTTGCTGCGCTACAAGCCGGAAGATCGACTACCGCTCGCCGAGGTGGCGAAACATCCGTGGATCAAAAAGTACGAGAAACGGCACAGCGCCGGGTCGGGACCGCCTCCACCGCCAGGACGGTCTTCCTCCTCGGCTATGGCTACAGCGGCGGCATAGACAGGCCATGACGACGATCAGGATCATCCCGGTCGGGAGGTGTCGGTTCAAGGAATCCCCACACTCCAAGTCGAAGCGAGGCAGCCGGCTCGCGTTGGTTTGGCGGTCGCTGCAGTCTCCCTGATGTCGGGCGACTCCCGTCCGAACCCCTTGCCCTCTTTTCTCTCCCTTTTCCCTGCGATGTCTCTCTCTCTCTCCCCCCCCTTTCCTATCTTCGTGCTCTTTTTCATCTGCGGAGGCCAACCCGATCTCGCTTCTTCCTCATTCGCTCGTTTTCGATTTCTCATCTGTTGTATTAACGAAAAAGCATCTCATTATCACGATCATGCCGCGGCCTTCTGATGTACTGCCATCGATGCTGCAAGCGACTGCTCCACCGTTCGAGTCGGTGAGTAGGCCGGAGGAGGAGAATGAGGACAAGACGAAGAAGGGAAGGAAAGCGTGCGCGTGTGTGCGTACGGCCGCGGGAGATATGGACGGACTGGCTATCTCTCGCCTGGCTGGAGATCACCGGTTGACGGGCATCATCCGCAAAACGACGCCTCGCATACTCTTGCCCCATCCTCCGCGGAGCGGGGTCCGGCATAGCGGACACCGCTTGTTCAATTCGGGGTCGCCTTGGTCGTCTGCGTCGCCGCCGTTGGCGAGTCGAGCTCCTGCGCCTCCTCTTTGACGATTGGCGGCCGAAGAAGAAGAAGAAGAGGCATTGTGGTGCACGAACAAGCCCCCCGGGACTCCCCCTCCTCCTCCTCCTCCTCCTCTTCTCGCCGTCGCCGTCGCGCGACCACCTCCTCTCCCACCGCCATAAGGACCCGAAGCTGCTGCCGCCGGAGGAGGAGGAGGAGGGGTCAAAGCCGGGCCTGCGACCAAGGCGGCGTGCAAGCAGGGGGCGCAGAACGCGTGACCGCACGAGGTGAGAGCGAGTGGGGTCGGAGGGCCGCAGCAGATGGGACATTCGAGGGAGGCGAGGGATGCGGGTCGAGGAGCAGGGGCGTTCGTGTCCGTCGGTGGGGGAGGGGGGTCCTGCTTCTTGTTGTTGTTGTTGTTGGTAGCGGAAGAGGTGGACGACCTCGACGCTATTGCCTGACCACCGCTAGCACTCGCGGCAGAGCGGGCGCCACCACCATCATCGTCGTCGTCGTCATCGTCGTCGTTGTCGTCGAGGACGAGAGGTCCAGCGGATGATGACCGCCTGCGCTCTTTGCCCCTGCCATTGCTATTGCCGTTGCTTGTGCTACCGTTCGTCGTCGTAGTGGTTGCTGCACTGGCACGTGGTGGCGGTCGCTCTTTGACGACCACGACCTCGTCGTCATCGTCGTCGTCCGAGAGATGAGGACGGCGGCGGTTGTTGTTCAGACTTGCAGAGGAAGGACCGGGAGCATACAGGTCATCGTCGTCATCATCGTCCGAGTCGCCCTGCGTTGACGGTTCCTCTTGACTGCTGCTGCTGGTGCAGGATGCGCGTGATGGGGACAACCTCGCTCGCTTCGGAGCAGACGGTCGGTCGGCCATTCCCCGTGTGATGATGCCAGTCGGTGCTATGTACACGGAGCAAGAGGCTGCACTCGTCGCTGCCGCTCAGCTGCGCGCACAAGCGCACCACAAGGACTACGATCCGTCGCACGACTTTTACCACGTCGACCGCGTTCGCAGACTCGCTCTCGCTATAGCCCACTCCTTGCATGGGGTCGATCTTCTCGTCGTCGAATTGGCAGCCCTCTTCCATGACTTGATCGATGCGAAATACCTCCCCAAGAACGCACCGAAACCGACCGCAAGGGAGACGCTCGACCCGTTTTGGTCTCAACACGACGACGACGACAACGCGGACCATCAGATCCTCAACGAAGAGAGGAGGAGGCTCATCGAACGTATCGTCGACAATGTCAGCTACTCGAAAGAGGTCAAGCGGATCGCAGCAGGTCAACAGACAGAGTGGCACCTCTCGTGCTTGGAACTGCACTGGTCCGTCTGTTACACAACAGTGCGCTTCCTTCTGTGTTACAGAGCTGACTGGGACGAGCGCCCTACAGTGTCCAGGATGCAGACAAGCTCGACGCCATAGGCGCGTTCGGTAAGTGCACGTCTCGCTCGCTCGCTCGCTCGTGGAGACCTAACCGATCCGAGTCGGCGGAGAACGGTCACGATGGGTCGTGCGGCAAAAATAACACCACCTCTCTGACCTTGTAACGACCCGGGGACAGGAATCATGCGCTGCGCCGCGTATTCTGCGATTGCGAACCGGCCCTTGTTCGTCCCTAACCCTCCTCCTCCCGCTTCGCTCGCCACCGCCACCAACGGATCACCAGGCATTCCGTCCGCCGCCGAAGAAGAACACTGCGCGCTCGACCACTTCCACGCCAAGTTGTTCAAGCTCGAAGGGATGATGAAGACTCGGAGGGGCAGGGAGCTCGCGACGAGGAGGACAGAGACGATGAGGCGTTTTGTGGACGATGCGGAGCGCGAATGGGCCGAGGTTGTCGGAGGACGAGGAGGCACGGAGGGACAGCGTGGGGAGCTGTAAGCCACTCGCCTTTTTGTCAAAGATCATTGGAGTCGGGTGATAGGCCGAGACGGTGGCAATCCCAGCGGACGGGAAATTCGCGACAAATTAGAGGTCGTCCGTCCGGCGGGGCTGAGCGGGCTGTTTAGCCTTTTTCCGCAGGAGAGCTTTGCAGGCGAGCATCGTGTTTCTGCTTGTGTAAAGCGAGGCCGTGGCGAGGGAAATTTTCGGACTTTGAAAAAGTCGAGTCCGCCGACGCGAGCGACTCCGAGCGACGCCACTGCTCTCTCTCTCGCTCTCTCTCTCTCCGCGCAAGCTAGAGTATATTCTACTAGATGGAGACGTCACATGTCACGAGTGTGCCTACAGCGGCGGCGTCGTCGAATCACGAAGCGTCGTTGTTGTCGTCCGCCACTCCGTCGACTCGAACGAGACGAGGAGGAGGAGGAAGACCACCAGCTCGCCGTGGTAGAGGGGGCAGAGGTGGCGGAGGACGGGGCGGATCAAACTCGCATACGGCTACGAACGGGGACGCCACCACGCCCGCTGCTGCTGCCGAAGGAGGAGCTGAAGGAGAACAGGCGGCGACGGCTTCATCATCGAGTCGAGGTGGTCGCACTGCGAGGGGGGACGGTCGTGGTGGAAGGGGAGGGGGAGCTAGTCGCTCGAACGGTACGCAGGAAGGTGGCGCAAGGCGACAGCAGGGAGGCAGAGGTGGTCCTCCTCCTCCTCGTCGCGTGCGGAAATTCGATGCAGCCTTGTCGGGGATCGCGACTGCGACACCGTTCGTGCCACCTGGCTCATCCGGAGCATCCACGTCCGGCACTTCGACCCCCTCGACTCCAATTCCAGCGCCCGCGAACCAAACCCTCGTCGAACGGTTGACGGCCGCGCACTCGACGGGTGAAGCCGAATGCAGCATCTGCGCCGACAACATTTCGCGCACGGCCAAGATCTGGAGTTGCACCGAGTGTTCGCACCCGTTCCACCTCCAGTGCATCTCGAAATGGGCCACCTCGGCCGTCGCTTCTTCCGCCGAGAGGGCTCAACTCCTCGCCTCTCGCGCCGACAGTAGCGCCGCTCGTCGTCCCGATCCGGCGTCCCTCCTGGGCCACTGGTCCTGCCCGAATTGTGTCACGAGTTTCACGCCGGCGCAGATCCCGAAAAAGTACACGTGCTTCTGCGGCCGGTTCACCGACCCGCACCCTCGCCCGCCCGCCGTCCCCCACTCGTGCGGCAAGACGTGCGCGAAACCTCGCCCGAAAGGGTGCCGGCACCCGTGTTCGCTCTCGTGTCACCCCGGTCCGTGTCCGCCGTGCCCCGTCGTCCTGAACGAGCCATGCCATTGCCGGAAGCGGACGCTCGGGATCCGCTGCTCTGCCGTTCACGACGGGAAACCCGACACGCCCGACCGCCTCGCCGCGAAGGAGTTGCTTCTCTCGTGTGGGCAGACGCACGACGTTTTGCTCGGATGCGGCTTGCACCGCTGCGAGCGCGAATGCCATGCCGGAGAATGTGGCGAGTGCGACGCCGTGCGGATGAAGCGTTGCTTCTGCGGCCGCGAGCAACTCGAAGGGATCTGTGGCGCCACGAGGCCCGACGACCGCGTCGACGGGTGCACGATGCGGGGCGCCGATGGCAACGACGACGAAACCTGGTCGGGCGAGTTCGCCTGCTCGGGAACTTGCGACGCCTTGTTCGATTGTGGTCAGCACCGGTGCGACGCGCCGTGTCATCCTCACCGCGTATCGGACGGCGCACCCCACTGCCCCTTCTCGCCCGACTCGGTCTCGACGTGCCCGTGTGGACAAACTCTCCTCTCGACCCTCTTGCCGTCCCCGCGCACCTCTTGCACGGACCGCGTCCCGACATGCGACAAGACGTGCTCCAAACCGCTCCCGTGCGGACACGCGTGCCAGTCCCCTTGTCACGACGGACCGTGCCCGTCCTGTCGCGAACCGGTCCCCCTCACGTGCCGGTGTACTTCGCTCAAAACGACTCGGCTGTGCGGCGAACCGTACCGCACGACCCGGTTCGATCCGGATCTGCAAACCCTCGTCGAGACGGACGAGTACCTCTGCGCGAGGGTGTGCAAAGCCCAGCGCGCGTGCGGGAGGCACCAGTGCGGGAGGGTGTGTTGCCCGCTCGCGTACCAGGAGGCGTTCACGGCGGGCAAGAAGGGGAAGAAACGCGCCATGTCGCTGCAGGAAGCGCTCGAGGAACAGGAACTCCAAGATCCGCTCGGGTTGCATGCTTGCGACAAGGTCTGCGGTCGCAAACTCAACTGTACGTCTCTCGTCTCCTTTCGGGATGATTTCCTAGTCGCGCAAAGAACTAAGCGCCGTTGCTCGTGTAGGCGGTATCCACAATTGCGAGCTACGCGACCACAAGGGAGCTTGCCCGCCGTGCTTGCGAGCCGACTTTGACGAGTAAGTTTTTCGCCCCCCTCAAAACCGCCTGTGTATGCTCGCTCACTCCGTTGCCGGTTTCTCTGCAGGCTCATTTGCCACTGCGGGTCGACTGTCGTCTTGCCGCCGATACCGTGCAACTTTGTCATCGACTGCAGGCATCCTTGCATCCGACCTTCCGATTGTGCGTTCTCATTTCGTTTCCCCCTCCCCTCTTTCGAAAGCTTACCTTTCTTTCGACTCCGTCTGCAGGCGGCCATCCTCGACTCCCGCACGCGTGTCACGAGAACCCGGAATGCCCTCCGTGCCCATACCTGACCGTGAAAAAGTGCGCGTGCGGCAAGCGCACCGTGCCAAACGTGCGGTGCTCGACGGATCCGAAAAAAGTCAGCTGCGGCGCAGTCTGCGGAAAGTGAGTGCTCCGTGACGCTTGCGTTGTATCTCAGAGCGTGTAGCTGACGGGAATGCCCGTCTTCAGACTGCTTCGATGCGGATGGCACCGCTGTCGGAAATCTTGCCACGCGCCGGGCGAGTGCGAGGAGAAGGACGATCAGACTTGCCTCAAGGCGCGCAAGCACTGCGGTCACCCTTGCCCGCTTCGTAAGTATTAGTATCCGTGCTCACTTTTCCTCAACAGCGCCACAATGCTGACGAGATGCCGTCGTCCCTTCCTCCGGCAGCTTGCCATTTCCCTTCGGCATGCCCCGCCGATTCGCCCTGTCCCAAGCTCATTCCGGTCCACTGCGCTTGCGGTCATTTGTCTCAGAACGCTCGCTGCGGAGCATGCGACGAGAAGCCAGAAGGGAACGAAGGCCGACTCCTCAAATGCAACGACTCGTGCGCGGTCGCGAAACGGAACGCTCAGCTCGCCGAAGCGCTCGGCGTCGAGCAGCGCGAAGTCAAGAGCAAGGAGGCCGACTACTCGCCAGAGCTGCTCAGCTTCTACGCCGCCAACTCGGCGTGGGCGCAGCTGATCGAGCAGCAGCTGATCGAGTTTGTCAAGAGCGACAAACCGAGCTTGCACCTCCCGGTCATGAAACGCCCGCAGCGCGAATTTGTAAGTCTGTAGTGTCTCTCCTATCTTGACATGTATACTCACCATTGTGATCGACCTGCAGGTGCACAATGTGACCGACTTTTACGACCTCCGCTCTGAATCGCTCGACGAAGAGCCGCGGCGTTCCGTCGTTTGCCACCGCACCTCGACGACCGGTCTCGCGAGTCCGACGCTGGCGGAAGCGCTCGCGGCATCACGCCGAACGGCATCGGCCAGTCTCAGTCTCGGCAGCTTGCGTCGAGCTCTGCCGGAGCGGCCACCGAACAATGCTCTCTACCTTGAGATGGTTCTCGGCTACGACGAAGCGAGCCTATCCGACATCCTGAGACCGCACGTCCGTGGTCTCGAGTTCAGTCTCACTTGGGTGGTGCGTGCGCTCTCGGGACTATCATGCCGAACGGACATCTGACTGACGTGGTTTCTATGAGCAGACTGATGAAGATGTGCTCGTCTCGTTCGACCCCGCGGTTCCCGACTTGGAGAGCAAGCTCTCTTCCATCTGCACCGCGCTCCGACACGTCATCGGCGAAACGGGGTTCTGCGTCGCCGTCGAGCCGGCAGTGGTCGGCGACGATGGTCGCGTCGCCCGCGGCTCGTGGACTCCGGTCGCAGGATCCTACGGCAGTGGCGCGACTGCGAATGGTCGCGGCGCCAGCGTCGGCGGCTCCTCGAAGGGAGCTTGGCGTATGCCCGCGATCAAGACGGCGAACTCGTTCGCTTCGTTGGGCGGTGGCAACAGCGGCATCAGTCCGGCAAAGCCTGGTCAGTCAATCGGCGAAGCATGGGGTTCCGTCATCGGCAATGGCCACGCCAAGGTGTGTCCTCTGCTCTTTGCTCGCTTTATGTATCGGTGCAGAGCCGCGGGCTGAGCGAGTCCTTTTCCGCAGCCCCCTCGAGCAGTCGTCGCTCCGCAAGGCGAACAGGAACGAGCGGTGACCGTCCCGGTGCACCATCCCGTTCCGGAACCGACGCGGGTACCTACGCCGACCTTGCCTCCGCCCCCGCCCGTCGCGAAAGACCAACAAGACGTTCCGGACGTATGGGACGCCGACCTCGAGGACGAGCCGGCCGCAGAGTAGATTCCGTGATTTTTCGTCATACAGCTTCCCCGCATTGCATCGCGTCGTTTCATGGCATTTTGGTTCTTTGGCGGTTCGAGGTGTTGTTGATCAGCAACAATTTGGCATGCTCGCGTCAAGCCGATCGACGCCGAGCTTCCGATCTGGCCACAGTTGTCACCTCGCGCCTTGAAACGCGACATGTGTAATGCAGCGACGTCACTGCGGCAGGCTCTTTCTCTCACTCCGCATAAGCTGGGCGCTAGTTTTGCCCGCGTGCACGGACCTCCTTCATCGCCTCCGAGAACAGCTTCTGGGTTGAGTCGGGAGGCCACCTTCTGCTGAGAGCTCTCGTGCGAAACACGAAGCGATATGCGCAAGCCACATACACTGGCGGGAGGTCAGCTGACCTATCTGGCCAAGCCGGCGTCAAAGCTGTTTGCGACGCGGCCCTCCTCCCTGCTCCCCCATCTTGCTCCTCCTGCCGGGCACCCCTGCAGCTACGCACAACCCCTGCTGATGGCCAGCTGGTGGACAGGGTGGAGAAGTAAATCGCTTTGGCCTGCGCCAAGCCTTGACGAGTCCAAGCAAGCTGCGGCGTCACAACCGAGTAGCGACGGCGACTCTTTCGTGACGGCGCCTGAGGCAGGGAGGACGACTCTTGATACTCCTGCCATGGTGCATCGAAATCCTCCGCATGCACGCCTGGATCCCTCTTTGCAGCCAGCGATGATCGGCAGAGATGGCGGTGGCGTGAGTCCTGCTGAGGAGCTTTGTTTGTCTCCACCTCGCTGGACTGACTCCTGTATTCAACGTTTAGATGAATGCCGACTCTACGTTGCCGTTCCCTCCCGCTGCTTCGTCAGTCAACTCTGTTCTCGCAACGGGCCTTTTGGACCGACTCAAAGCGCAACGCTCCGACCGGCTCCGAGTCTTCGTCCAGCCTAACTCGCCACAGCCCTCGCTGCTCGTGTCGCCGCCCGACGAAACGTACCAATCTGATCACCACGTCTACGGTGCGGTATCTAGCCCAGATGCACGCCGTTCTTTGCAAGAGACTCCTTCCTTGCCATTCAGCGCCCATCTCTTGCCATACACAAGAAGTGCATCGCCTCTACCACCAGAGTCGTACATCACAGATCATGTGGTGATACCGCCACAACAACACAGTCCAATTCTGGACAGCGTTCGCCCCAAGGCGCAGATGATAGAGGAAATGTCAGACCTGGATATTTCCGCTTCTTGTGCCGACGACAGGGTCTTGATGGAGGTCAGTGGAGCCTCGGTTGAATGAGAGCAAGCACAAGGTCACACTTCATTGCGCTACAGGGGTGGCTCCTTGTTCCACCGCAAGATAAAGTGATCACGCCCGGCATTCTTGCCTTCGGCAACCTGTGGAAACCCGTTTACGCCTTTCTAACGCCGCATTATCTCGGTGTCATCCCGGACCCGGGCAGGGAGGAGACTATGCTAGCGTGTCACGTTTTGGACGTGGCCAAAAGCGAACGCTTGGACGGACACGAACGAACCGGTTTTGCGCCTTTTCGACTCGAGCTCGTTGACGGTAAACATCTGTTTTTCGCGACGACGGAGCCACTCGAGAGCAGCTCGTGGATACTCAAGCTCGAGTCAGTACTTTTGTCTGGTCTTGCGTGATGGGCGGTATTGAGCGTTCGTTCTTTGCGCGCAGGAACGCAAGATCGGGCGCTTACCGTCGGCCTTTGACCCCCGAATCGACAACTCGTCGCCTTAACGAGATTGCTTCTCCTGGACGTGCTCTCGGTGTGCACACGGACTCCTGCATGCCACCTGCTGCAGACTATCTGCGCTCGCCAGCTGTCGTCGAACAGGTACAGCTTTCGGTGGCGTTCCGAATATCGTTGGCAGGGAGATTGACAAGATTTCGAACCGCAGCATCCCCTCTCTGTTCCGCACGCTCCTAAGGCCACAATTCTCGAGCGTCTGGGACGTGTACAAGAAGTGATTTCTGCTTGCGACGAAAGACGGTGGATGATCTGCGTGTCGGGAAGCTCAAGCCTTTTGCCAAATTCCGCAGCTCTTTTTTGATGTCGAGGCTCACTTCGAGAAGCAAAAGGCCGGCAAGTACACCTGCACTTCTTGACGCCTACCCCTTTGCTGAAAGCCTCGTCAAGCTTTAGACATCGCGGCTCTGCAAGAAACTCAAGCGCGGACCCGTTTGAATCTCGTCAGTATGCAAAAGGTGAGCACCAATGTGCTTCCTTCATCTGCAAGCGCTGACTAAACATTTCGAGGAGCTTCAGATGGCCCACGGCGCTACAGTGACTCGCAGAGAAGCACTGCAAGCAATAACGGAGAAACTGCAGGCCTTGCAAGTTGCGCCGATGTCGCCTCCGCCACTGCCGCCGGCGGACCTGAGTCACACCGACATACCCTACGTTCTATATCAACCTCTACCTGCAGTACGAAGGCCAGAGCCCCCGACTTGTGAGAGAAACGGTGCATCTGGGAAGGCCAACGTTTCGACGGCAGGATTGCGACGAGTGCTCGCCCCTGGCGGTCCGGAGGAGGTGGCCATGAAAGTCTGGGAGTCACTTGAGGCGCAAAGGAAAGGGGCGGGCCCGGGATCAACACTTCAAGCAGGCGGGACGGGCGCAGTACGTGCTAACAAGCTGAGATCGCGCGGATGAAAATGCAACCGACGAGCTCCTTCTTGTCCCGTTTCCCTGGTCTAAGACCCAGGATGATTTAGCAACGTTCTTTGAGAGTACAAGAGAGTACTCATGTCATTGCGGAGAGCCAGTGGTGTGCGGCGCAAAGGTCAGGACGAAAACACGCTCGAAATGGTCCTCTCACTCTTCTGACGCTCCTGGCGCGTAGCGAGCGACATGGTCTGTACATAGATTGTTCCAAGCTTCATATCTACGTGGCGTTCACTCCCTGGGGCCCAATTTGTCCAGAGAACGAACTCCCTGCTCCATCCACTCATCTTTCGTTACCCAGAAGCTTTCTTGCGACTTCATGATCTCTGCCAAGACCGCTCTATAGACACGGAAAGATGCGCTTGTCAGTACTATGCAGCGTGGTCCGAAAGAGCGGCGAAAGAGAGCGAAAGAGGGGAGAGAGACGAACCCGCCGAGGTAGACCATGTGCTTTCGGCGAGGCGGGTCTTCGATGCGGATCCTGAATTTCTGCGGGTCTCACATGTTCATGTCAGTGACCGACCACTGTACTCAATCTAGCACGCGGAGACCAGGGCGGTGCCGTCGAGTTGCGCGCGTATGCAGCGAGGTTGGCGGCCACTCACGTTCAAGCGTTCCGGGTTGTTGTTCAAGACGCGGGACAGGTAGAGCTGCTTCATCTCCTTCTCGAGACGCGAAGGCAGACCCGGGTACATGGAGGAACCGCCCGAGAGGACAATGTGCTTGTAGAGCTCGGCGCGGACGTCGACCGGAGCGGCTTGGACGGTGTTGAAGAGCATCTCTGTGCGAATCAATCAAACAGAAAGAGGAGTATAGAGACCGTCAGTACAGTGATCAAGCGATTTGACGTCCATGCTCCGTTTGCAAGTTGCGGGGTGTACGCACCAGCGACTCCGGGCTGCTCGACATCGACGAGGTGCGGCTGGAACATGCACTCGGGCGCCTCGAACCGTTCCGACCCAACCTTGATGATGCGACCGTCCGGAAGCTGCGTTCATTGTCGTGTCAGCAGCTGGCAAGGGGGAGCTTGAAACGGGCGGAGAAGGGAGAGCGGCGAAAACGCACTTCGTAGTTTTCGACGAGAACAGTCGTCTCTTCCGAGAGCCGCTTGTCGAGATCGAGATCGTAGCTGCGAAAGAACTTCGATATCAATCTCGCGGCGCACGTGAAGACAGACTGAAGAGTCGCATCTCCGACGGGTTCAGTCACGGAACACTTGAGAGAGACTGACCTGGTGTAGCACAGCTTCTCCTTGATTTGCCTGACCGTCTCAAAGTCGGCCGTGCGGTTGAAAGCGTACCCGCGCATGAGGAGGAGTTTGATCAAGTACCGCGTGACGTCGCGACCGGCGACGTCGAGGCGCTTGGTCAGGTGCGGGAGGGCGAACCCTTCGTACACGGGGACGATGTGCGTGACGCCGTCTCCCGAGTCGACGACGACGCCGGACTGGAGGCCTGTCAGAGAGAGAGAAAAGGTTTGTTCGTGAGCACGCCCGGATTGGTTTTACAAGTCGTCGCCGCAAACAGCACGAAAGCCCGGTATTAGCGCGCGCGAACGTACCTTGAGCATACAGAGTCAAGACGGCCTGGATGGCGACGTAGATGCCGCCGAAACCGTACTCTTCAAACATGACCTCTGCCATCCTTTCCCGGTTCTTGACCGGGTTCATCGGCGGCTCGGTCAACAAGATCTTTCGGCCGTGCGTGTCGACCTTGAGCTTTTCCTGGAACGTATAGTCCCACAGGAGTTTCATGTCGTCCCAGTTCTTGACGATGCCGTGCTCCATCGGTTGCGAGAGCTGGAGGTACGAACGGTATTCGGACGCGAGGTCGCCGACCATGATGTCCTGGATCGCGGCCGGTCCGGCGTCCTGACCGCGCTCTTCGGCTCGGAGGATCGGTCGACCGATGATGGACGGGAAGGTGTGCGCGGGGAAATCTGTAGAGCGAGTCATAGGTCAGGTCGATCGCAACGCGACCAGCAGCCGAAGAGGGGCTAAAGTCGCCAGATACGAGATAGCCCCGTCGGCCCGTGCGTGAATCGACTCACTGGATCCTGCATATCCGCATTTGACAAACTAGAAAGCAGGCGTGTCGTTAGAATCAGGATAGCGATGTCACAAGGGAAGGAGTCTGGGGGGGGTGGTGGGACGAGACGCACTCCGGTTCCGTTGTCGACGACGAGGGGAAGGTCGTATTCGGCCATTTTTGCGTACGCTCGCGAGTCTGCAGAATTCGGTGGATCTTCGTCAGCTCGAACAGCACCCGCGGCTGTCTGCCATGATGCAGCAAGGGTTGCGGTCCGAGGAAACGGCGATGACGATCCGTCGGCCGGGACGAGTCGAAGCGCCGACGAGGCGAGAGCGCGCGTAACCGCTGAGCGATGCTGCCCGGTATAAACCTCCTGTAGGTCATGCGTGCTGCTGCTCCTGTCTGTTTGTACCGTCGCTCGTAATCGTCACCGAGTCGAGTGGATCGGCAGTGCAACCCCCCCCCCTCTCGCTCCACTGCCACGCCATTCCGTGGCCCATAGGAGACTGTTCCAACGTTGTGCGGGCGTGTGCATCCCGCTGCTCACAAGGTCGCCGAGCGTGCGTGTGTTGCTGACGAGCCGAGGCGTCGGCCCCCACTCGACACGAACGCGGTCGCTTGCAGACGTCTGGGCGCA
The DNA here is from genome assembly GCA_001541205.1 of Rhodotorula sp. JG-1b. Classification (NCBI taxonomy): domain Eukaryota; kingdom Fungi; phylum Basidiomycota; class Microbotryomycetes; order Sporidiobolales; family Sporidiobolaceae; genus Rhodotorula; species Rhodotorula sp. JG-1b. The sequence goes on along the minus strand of KQ954489.1, from coordinate 13,735 downwards.
GCGGAGGGCGCCATTGATCACGCCAGACTCACCAAAGTAGGCCGGGGTACGACTGTCAGTCCCGAGCGTGGTTGACGGGTAACTGTGCGATAGGCGAAAGGGCTTTGAAGCGGAGTGGGGTCCGACTTAATGACGCCGCCCGGAGCGAAGAGTCCGTAGAGACGTAAAGACGCCGTACAGAGTAGAACACCTCGATCCTGTAGTCAAGGTCAGAACCCTAAGACCGAAATCGCTTATTGGCAAATGTCTGTATTCGAAAGGCTGAGCAAATCGTTGACTAGGCACGGACCAGCCGCTGCCAGAGTCAGGGCTGTGCGCTAAATCTACAAGGGCTTGGAGTCCGACAGGAGGATACATATTCGGGGGGAAAGAGAGAGAGAAAGACGTTGACGAGAGAGACCGCGCGGCGGCTAGTTCATCGTGAAGAAAGAGCACATTTCGCTTTTGAAGCTTGAAGTCGTAAGGTGCCATGCAGAAGATTTCGTTTGCGTGTCGAGTCAAATTGAATGAGAGTTCTGGGCTGGGCAGAGAGAGAGAGAGTCGGCGTCAATCTCCGCGCGGCCTCGTAGGATGGCCTCGCTCACCAGTTTTTTTCAACCGGGCGATACGGTCCCAGCCCCAGTGCCAGCGGCCTCCGTCGTCGTCGTCATCATCATCACGGACCACCACGCCGCATCTCCGCCTGCGCTGGCGCGCCGTCCGGGCGTCTCCAACTCTTCGACGAGGTCCTCCTCCTCCTCGGCTTCTTCGAGCACCGGAGCGAGCGGGCCGCCGACACCGTTCGTCCCGGTTGAGCCGCCAGTATTCGAAGAACGAGCGGGAGAGGTCGGTTCTGATGCAGGGGAGGGCGGAGACGAGGTGGGCGAAGAGGGGATGATAGAGCCGACGCGCGCAGGCGAGACCAGCCCGTTTGGCTTGGGTGCGGCCGCCAGAGGTGTCGCGCTAAGACGACGTAGACAGATGGTGCCGCGTCGAGCGATACGAGACTTGGAAGTGTCGTTACCGATCAAGCGCATACCCTGTTGCGTGAGAAACAAGGACCCGTGTCAGCCCGTCTGGCCAGGAGACCGGAGCAGGGGCGAACGTACTTCTTCGACCGAGAGTTTGGCTTTCTCAACCTCACCCGCCGCGGCATAGATCTCGCCGATGCGCAAGAGGCAACTGCCTTCGGCCTTGCGTTCGTCCGTCGCGGCATCACGAAAGAGGCGCCGCGCCTCGGCGAGGTAATCGATCGCGAGCGTCGAAGACCTGACTTTGAGCATGACCAACGCGAGCCGGTACATGCTCCACGCCTCGTCGACTTCGGCTCCTCCGGCTTGGCGAAACTTGTCGCACGCCTCTTCGAACAAGACGACGGCCGCTTCGAGCTCGCCCCGAGGTCCGTGCCGGGTACTGAGTTTCCCGAGCTGGTACGCGCATTCGGCTTGCCCCTTGGCGAGTCCCAAGCGAGCAAACAAGCGGCGGGCTTGGCTGATGTAGTTGTACGCCGTCTGAAATGGGTGCAGGCTCCTCGTCCGCGACGAGTTCGAACCCATCGAGGAGGTCGAGACGGATCGGTTCAGCACCGACGGGGAGCAGGGCTGGGATATTTTCGTTGTAGTCGCGCTGAGATTCCGCGTCGGTGTCGGCGGATCAAGCGGCGGCGGCGGTGGTAATCGCGAGGCGAGCGTCCCGATCGCAAACAGGGCGTGAGCCTCCTTCGCTACGTCGGCGAGCTTGAGGTACAGGATCAGGGCTTGCTTGAGGTAGTATATACCGGTGTCGGGATCTCCGACGCCAAACGTATGCCCGAGCTCGGCATAGCACATGGCTTCTCTCGCTTCGTCGCCGGCTTCGGCAAACAGAATCGCAGCCTGTAGGCAAAACTCCTCGTCAGGGTCGCACGTCTTTCTCGTCTCGGGTCCTTCCTCGAACTCACCGCCTTGATGTTATCGGCCGCCGCGGCTATATCTCGCGTGACGAGCCCGAGCTGGTAGAGCGCCATAGCTTCCTCTGTTCGGCGGAGCGAAGGTTAAGTTTTCATCCTCAAACAGAGCAAGCCGATAAGATCTGATACGGACGTACTGCCCATGTCTCCGATGAAGTGGAACAGCGTTTTGGCCTACTCTCTCTCTCCACATGGTCAGTGGCCGCCTGAGAACATCGTGCACGCCAAAAGAAACCTGCTCACTTGCTCGAACGCCTCGGCCGCGACCGTTCGCTGTTTCGCCTTTTTCGCCCGCAGCCCTTCCTTGGCCCAACACATGCCGGCCTGCCAGAGGCACTTTTCCGTCCTCTTCTCCTGACCCTGGATCTCTCCAAAGACGGCCGCCGCTTGCCGGAAATGCATCGCAGCCGCGAGCAGGTTCGTCTTGGCCGCATGCGAACCAGCTTCGTACAGCGATTTGGCTTCTCGGAACTTGAGCCGGTCCTCGTTGGATCGTTTCGGTCGCGACGACGGTGTCGGACTCGCCGAGGTCTTTGGCGTCCGGGGCCGCGTCGTCGTCTCCCATTGTATTGACAACGGACCCGAACCGGGAGCAGACGGATCCAACGACGACGAGATCGCTCCCGGCGGCGATGGAGTCGGACTGGTCGGTACACTCAGCGCAGGCGAGGCGTTCCTGCTAGGGATCCATCTCGGCGAAGCACTGCGAGTCGGCAAGAAGGCCGGCGGTTCGGGCGTGAGGCACAGGTGCGAAAGCGAGACGGACACGCCGCTGCTGCTGCTCGCCACCGAAGCTGCCATCCAGGCTGAACCGCCTAGCTCGTAGACTTGTCCTCCCCCAAGTCCAGCTTGGGAATTGCAGCGGCTGTACTCGTCGCGGAAAACGGTTTGATCGGGGCGCCGAGCCAAGGGTTCGAGCGAGGCGGTGCAGCAGCATCGACGGAGATCTCGGAGTTACGGCGTTCCTTTGTCTTTCCAAAGGTACGTACTCATATACTCATACTCATGTATGAAAGTGACGCTCTCTCGGAGCTCCCCTACGGCTCCATTCCTCACAAACTGCCATCCTCCCGGAAGCACCGACACCCAAGCTCGCCTGACTTTCTGCGCAAAAACTTGAGAATGAACTTCGTTTCCAAAGCCGAGAATACACACCTTGAACTACTGCTTAAACATCACTTGAGAAGGGGGGTATCTGGGCGTCGAGGTGACCCTCGTACCCTTACATGAACTGACCCGGAGCGGTCGGGAGAGACGAAGAGAGACCGCCGTCGACGGGGAGGGCGATTCCGTTCACCTGTAGCGTCATGGCGCGCGGACAGTGTCAGTATGATTGCCTGGGGTCGCTTGTGCCCCGCGGAACGGTCTCCCGAAAAAAGGGACGGGGTGAAGAGAAGAAGAAGAATGAATGAATGAATGAATGAATAAATGAACGAATGAGAGAAAGAAAGCTCACGTAGGAAGCATCGTCTGCGTAATTTGCATGCCGGAGGACCTCGGTCAACATCACGGCCTGTAGTTCGTGTACAACGTCCCCCAAAAACAATTCATATGGAGGAAGGAAAGCTCACCGGACGCGAGGAAGAGAGCCGCCTGCGCGATCTCTTCGGGAATACCGAACCTGTGCACATCCAATGCCTCTGTTCACCATCAGCACGCCGTTCCCCCAGCCAGTAGGAGCGCGCGTGAAGCTGAATGATGAGAGGATGGAACAACAGCGCACCTTCGGAGGGGGTTCAACTGCCCGACCTTGCCGAGCGTGCCGCGCTCGCGAGCGCGGTCAAACGTAAAGGTCGTCATACCGGTCTCGATCAATCCCGGGCAGATCGCGTTCTGTGCGACAGTTCATGCTAAGCGAGAATCCTGGCATGAAAGCGTTCGCCACAGAGGGAAGCGAATCGCAGAGACGGGAAGAGGACGCACGACGCGGATTCCGGTGCCGCCCAGGATTTGCGCGCTCGTGTTGGCGAGGTTGATCACGCCGGCCTTGGAGGCACTGCGAGTAATCGTATGGGTCATCGGATATTCAGACAAATACGGAGGAGGTACGGTTCTCAGCTCGCGGGGGATGTCCACGCGGAGCGAAGTCGCTGTTTGAAAGCGAAAGGCACCGTACCTGTAATCTTGCGGACCGGCACCGGACCTCAGTCCCGCCACTGTTTCGTACCCAAGTAAGTCGTCAGAGGAGGGGTGCGGAGCCTGCTTTGGTGCGAAAGAGCGGTCTGGAGGAGGTGCATACCGGAAGCGGTCAAGACGATGGAACCGCCGGCGACTTGGGCCGGGTTCTTCTTCATGACGGCCGAGGCGTGCTTGACGGCGAGGAAGCAACTGTGTAGTCGAGAAGGGATCCGTCACAGGCAGGCGAGGTCAGAAAGGAGGGTCTTTCTGGTCTGGCCGAGGCAGGATCGCGACTTGAAACGCGAACTCGCGCGCCCGCCAAAGACGTCGATGCTCACCTCAGCACGTTGACGCGCATGACATCCATCACGCCCTCGTCCTCGAGATGTTCGAGCGTCATGTTCCGACCGGTCGTGCCTGCGTTGGCGAAGAAAAAGTCGAGCCGGCCGTTCTCGGAGAACGCTTGCTCGCAGACGGAGAGGATCAGGGCCGAATCGGCAGCGTCACCCGTAAAGGCCGTCACCTGTCAAACTCGGGTCGGGGAATGGACAGGATCAGCGGGGTGACAGGACCTGCGGGACCGGAAGAACGACGGACCTTGAGACCCTTGTGTTTCTGCTCGAGCTCTTGCGCGAACGCATCGAGCGTCGACCCGTCAAAGTCGAGGATGTAGATCGCCTTGGCGCCTGCGGCATGTGCGAGTCCGTGAGTGGACGGACATTTGTACACCCGTCGAGCATGTGGGGCTGCTCACCTTCTCGCGCAAGCAAACGGACCGTCGCGCGGCTGTTTCAGGTCCGAGTACGGGGTCAGCAAGAGTCTCTCAGCCATGTCGCTGGCTAGGGAGACTGACCCAATGCCTTTGAGGCTGCCTACGCCCGTAACGATGGCGACCTTGTTGGCGAACCGGCCGGCCGACTGAGCCGTGTCAAAGTGGTGCTTGACGGCCTCGAGACGGGCGAGGGTGCGCTGCTGCTGTTGCTCGACGGCGGTACGGTCCGGTCGGGCCATTTCGTCTTTACAAAGAGTTAGTGCTTGGGGAGAAGTCTGGAAGCGGAGAAAGGCGACCGGAGAAAACCGAGTTGGCGCGGAAGCAAAAAACGGCGCCCGGAAATCCAAGTCGCCGCGGCCGGTTGTCGCCGAATTATCAAGGCCCTTTGGCGGTGAAACACGGCTCTGTAGAATGAAATCTATGGAGAAGACTCGCCTACCACCGAATGTAAGAACTTGTGATCTCATTCGGCAACTCCGCGGGGATACGGGCCCCCCTGTCGCTTCTTCCGTTCAATGTCTGGCTCGCCTGCTGCCTCGGCGTCACCTTCCTTCACCTGCGTCTCTCGTCCTCCAGCTCCAAAGAGACAGCGAGCCCAGTGAGCTCGGAGACGCCGGTCGAGAGAGGCTCAGCTTTGCCCGAGAGACTAGCTTGGCCCGCCTCCCGGTCCGCACCGCTCACCGCCGTTCCTCCCTCGTCATCGCCTTCTCCGCCTCCGAGCCTCTAGCCACGCACTATGGACTCGGCTCTGCTGCAGCAGATCCAGAAGGGTAAGGGCCTCAAACACGTCCAGACCGTCGACAAGACCGTCGTCCAAGGCGCCGGCGTCGTCAAGGACGGGTCCGCACCTGCTGCCTCTGCACCGAAACCGCCTACCCGCCCGAGTGCAGGCCACCACGACGACGACGATGACGGCGCGAGCGCGAGACCGGGCGCGGGAGGCGCGCCGCAACTCGCGGGTATCTTTGCAGGCGTAGGAATGCCGAAACTCAAGGTACTGTCTTGCCTCGCTCTGTATCGCACAGCTGTATGCTCTCCAACCGGTACTGACTCCTGTACATGGACCCCTGCGAGCAGAAAACGGGTGCTCCGATCGCTTCGACCCTCAACACCGGAGGTGATCCTCCGCCTCCTCGAGGCGCTCCTCCGCCTCCCCGTGGCGCTCCTCCACCGCCTCGCGCTCCTCCTCCTCCTCCCGCAACTGGACGCCCGTCGCCAGCCGCTCCGCCTCCCATCGCGAGTCGACCACCACCGCCTGTGCCGCCAGCCGCACCTCACCCTCCGAGACCGACTCACCCGCCTCCGAGACCGTCAGTCCCGCCGCCGGCGCCGCCGAGTCGCCCGGCGGTCCCGCCACCGTCGAGACCGAGTCCGGCTATCCCTTCCCCTTCGCATGCTCCGCCACCCGTACCGCCTGCTCCGCCGGCACCACCCATGAGAGCAGTGCCGACTCCTCCGAGCCGTCCCACGCCTGGAATCCCGCCTCGCAGTAAGCAGCCTCTCCCGCCGCGGTTTCAGTCGGCGTTCAGCGGTCACTGGTCATGGCCGAGACATTGACACATCCCGAGTGCTCCGCGCCCGTGTGTGCAGACGAAACGCCGTCGCCTTCACTCCCTGCTCGAGCTGTCCCGCCGCGACCCCCTCCCGCCCCGCCTACGCGCAAACCGCCTCCCCCGGTCCCTCCCTCGCTCGCAGCATCATCCGGAGGACGGGTTCCACCTCCGCCGCCGAGTCGACCCGTTCCAGTTCCTGCGGCCAGCTCTTCGAACAGGACTGCCAGTCCGGTGAGAGCGCCGCCGTTGCCGCCTTCGAGAGCCGTTCCTGCTGCGCCGAGTGCTCCTCCACCTCCAGCGCCCCCGCCCCCGCCTCCTCCGCCGCCTAGTCGACCCGTACCACCCCCCGTTGCGCCACCCTCGCCAATGGCGGCCGAGCAAGACGGATCAGAGTATGAATCCGATGCGGAACCGGAGGTCTATGAGCAGCCGAGATTTGCTGCTGCTGCTGCGCCGCCACCACCACCGCCCCCGCCCGGCAGAGGTGCGCCTCCTCCTCCACCACCTCCTCCGCCATCTGCGCCGCCCGCACCTCCTTCGCATGCTCCGCCCGCCCCTCCTGCGCAAGCAAGCGCCGACCGGGCACCACCACCACCACCTCCGATCGCACCCCCCTCGAGAGCTCCACCGCCGCCCGCGCCGTTGTTCGCTCCGAGGCATACTCGCACCCAGACTCAGACTTCTGTTGGCTCGGGAGCGGGAATGGGAACGAACGCCGCACCTCCGACTCCGGCACCGGCGGCACCGGTCATGAATGGCAGTGAACAGATCTCGCGCAGTGAGTTGTCCCCATCTTCTCGTGCTCCTCCCCGATCGTTCCGGTCACTCCTGTCCGGAATGGCGGGTGGTGCGCAGATTAGGCGAAGAGAACTCACAGCCGCATAACTCGGTACCCACGCAGTCCCCTCACCGCCGCTCGTCCTCGCGCTCCCGAACGCACCGACTCGCAACTTCCCTCCTTCGAGTCAGTTCCCTCCGCCGCGACCTTTCGACGCACACGCCGTCTCGAGCTTCTCGGGCGGCAGGAAGCTCGGAACGTGGGATTACAAGAGCCATTTGGGCTGAGATCGAGACGAGAGACCAAGTTAAGATTACTTTCTTTGGCTCGGAGGGGCGGAGATAGATGATAAACTAGCGCGGGAGTCAGTTTGTTTTTAGCTGGAATGGACGTTTAAAAGTCAGAATCGGCTAAATAGCAGCATGGAGACCGCTCTACTAGAGCAGGCCGCGCGCCAGCAAAGTACCCAAGCAGGGTGCGCTGGTGCATTTGGAAACGATTGCAGAAGCAAGGCGGGACTAGAGACGAGTGAGATTAAAGGTATAGAATTAAAGCTTTACTACATGCGGCGAGCCCTCCACGTAAACACACAGAGAGGAACAACAAAAAAAAAAAAAAAAAAAAGGCTTCATTCGTGATCCCGTCAGAGCTTGCTGTCGCGCTCTGGCGAAGCGGCAACCGTCGCCGTCGGAGTCGCCGTCTCCGCAGGCGTCGAGTGAGCGGTCGTAGTAGTAGCAGCACTAGCCGCAACGGGTGCCGCTGCCGTGGCTGTTGGCGTCGGGCCTAGTGTCCTCGTGGCCGTAGCGGGGACGGTGGCGCTGGCGGTAGTCTTGGTCGAGATGTGCGAGTCGAGCCAGCCGAGGAGGTAGTTGATTTCGGTCCACTTGTCCTCTCCGGGCTGGGTGGCCAGCAGAAGTCAAAGGGAGAGGGAGAGAGCCGCGGAACGGGATGTGATCAGCGCCACACTTTTGATAACTACGGCCTCGCGCGCGAAGAAGGATTCAGCTCACCTCATTGTGCATTTCGTGCTTACAAAAAGGAACAAGGTAAACACCCACAATCGTCAGCACGGATGTGGACGTAAACAATCGCAGCAAAGAGCTGTGAAGAGAACGGGAACGAGACTCGGACTCACGAAGAAGCCGGGGAAGCCTTTGTAGGTCGCGTCCTGGACGCCTTCCTTGGTCACCTTGTCGGCAAACTCGCGCGACGAGTCGGCGTCGGTGACCTGGCAAGGGGGTATCGGAATCAAAAGGTCAGAATCAGTCGAATCAGGGGACAGAGAGTGCGACGGTCCCGTTGACGGAGCGAGGTTTGGTTAACTTGGCTCTGGAGGAGGGCCCCCACTCACAAGGTCTCCTTCGCCGTGGACGACCAGGACGGGCAAAGAGTGCGGGAAGTGGACATAGTCCTTGTCGACGACTTGCTGACCCTGTCGTTTTAGCCAGTTCCATTCCACAGAAAGAGTCAGTTGACAAAGAGCGACAAAATGAACACGACCCCCCGCGCTTTCGTCGCAAAGACGCTTGAGACTCGACCGGAAGGAGGACAGAGCGCGCGCGAGAGAAGGAAGGGGGCAGCAAGAAGAAGAAGGAGAGGGGAAAAAGAAACTCACGCCGAGGAGCATGTCTCCGACTCCGCGGAAGGTGCCGACTTGCTTGCACAGCGGGTCGTTGGCGTATTCTTTCTGGACGACCGGATCGCGACAAGTATGCTGTGCAAAGGAGAACCGGGAACAGGAAAAAAAACAGTCAGGACAGATCAGCACTTGGCGGCAATGACAACTCTCTGTCTTTAGCCAGCCAGCCAGGCCAGCCCAAATCGAGCGACTCGTCTCATCTCACCTCGGGCTTGACCGCGGCCTTGAGGGTCAAAGTTGGGCTCAACTTGCCGATCCAGCTGCCCGCTTTGACGATGATGCCGCTCGCGCGGACGCCCTTGGCTTGGCGCAGCAGCGGCGAGGACGCGATGACGCCCGCGAGGCGGTTCACGTTGGTGTAAGCCGGCGTGCGCGTGCAGTAAGCGAGGACGAGCGCTCCGCCCATCGAGTGGCCTATTTTGGCGCGATGTTTCGCGCGGTCCGCAGCAGGTCAGGAAAAGGGGTGGTCCTTCCGACGACGACAGAAGCCCCGATTGGTCGTTGACGTGGACTGACCGTAGAGGGAGACGGGCACGTTCGGGTACAGCTGGAGGACGTGCGAGAGGAAGAAATCAATGTCGGCGAATTGCTGCGGCCAGCTCGTGACCCCTTGCGAGTGCTTGGGCGTGTAGGTCGCCGTCTTGCCGAACCCTGAGAGGGGTAGTAGCTACGTCAGCTCGGTGAAAGAAAGAAAGGCTCCGAGGGTAGAGAGGGACTTGCCGCGCTGGTCAAAGCCAAAGACGGCGATCCCGTTTTCGGCATACTTTGGAAAGACGTGGTCGTACCGCTCGACTCGCTCGATGAACCTGGTTGCGCGCGCCGGGGCGGTGTCAGTCCTGGTGCAAGGGCTCCAGAGTACGTGTGTGTGTGTGTGTGTGGACTTGCCCGTGGACAAAGAGGACGGCGGCGCGGACGGGCGTGGTCGGTGCGGGAGTCCAATGCTTGGTGAAGAAGCGGGCGCCCTCTGGACCGGTGAAATCCTCGACGTGCTCCATCCTTGTACTATAAGCGTCTGCCCGAGTCGAGGTCAAAGGGCGGATGATGCGGATTGCGAAGGCCGTGAGTTGATCGACGCGAGAGGTGGGCGACTCGGAGCACTTTTGGGCCGTCGCAGCCTGCCTCTGTCAGCACGGGTGGAGAGGGCGAGAGAGAATCGACTCGCAGCAAGTCTTGGTTTCGTCATTCTTGCTGCTCCGGCTCTTTCCCCTTGCGCCGTCTGGTCAGCGAGACAAAAGACACTCGCAGGGGACAGCCGGCTCTTGACAATCCTCACAATCGCGACTTGGGTCCTCGCCTCCTCCTGCCGTCGTTGCCATCTTCGACCGGGAACTCGACTTGCCCCGAGGCGATGAAGGTGTTTACGCACCTCGCTCAACTCGTGTGGACCTTGCCGGTACCTGCACAGAATCCCTCGAATACCGCGATCGGGCCAACCACCACCACCGCTAAAGCCGCCACCACGGCCGCCAAGCCGCTCAAAGGTCGCTTCGTCCACTTGACCGACCTGCACCCCGACCCCTTCTACCACACCGGAGGCGCAGAATCAAAAGCCTGTCATTTCAAAAAGAAGCGAAAACGTCATCGGGCCGAGAACGGCAGCGTCGGCGAGGTGGTCGATGACGAGAATGGCGACGACGATCTTGAAGACCAAGACGACGAGGGCGAGGACGAGGGCGTTTCGATTGCACGCGAGGGGAAATGGAAAGGCAAACGAAAGAAGAAGAAGCGACGCAAGGCGCGCAAAGCCGGATACTGGGGACTGCCCGTCAGGTGCGCCTCCCCCCTCCTCCGAGGGACTCGTGCTCGTGATCCAGTGCCCGAGGCGCTGACTTTGACCACGAGTCGCACACGAATATAGCGAGTGCGACTCTCCGCTCACTCTGGTGAATGCGACGTTTGACTGGCTCGGAGAGCACTTTCGAGACGAGGTCGACTTTGTCGTCTGGACCGGCGACAATGCTCGGCATGGCGAGTCGCGCGCTCTCACGTCTTCCCGCTCGGTCGCCGCCGAGGCGAAAAAGAGTTTGAAGAAAGGGAGACTGACACGAAATCTCGCCGACTCGCAGACATCGACACCCGCCTTCCTCGCACGCTGCCCGAGATCTTGGACTTGAACCGCTACGTCGCCGACCGGATTCGCCAAACCTTTGGCAAGGACGTTCCCGTCGTCGCCTCGATCGGCAACAACGACATCTACCCTCACAACGTGCTCGCGCCCGGTCCGAACAAGATCACGAACGAGTACCTTGACGTCTGGTCGCACTTTATCCCCGAACACTTCCAGCACACGTTCGCCCGCGGCGGTTACTACTCGGTCGAGGCGGTCAAGGGCGACTTGTTGCTCGTCTCGCTCAACACGCTCTACTTTTACGACCGCAACGCCATCGTCGACGGGTGCCCGCCCGCCGATGACGAATTCTTGCTCCGACGACGACGGCGCGCACAATCTCGGCCGCATCTCGATCCAAACCTCTCGCCGACCTCACCCCTCGCCGCTCGACTCTTCAACGAGCACATCGCGCGCTTGGTGGAGGGTCGCCCGGTTGATCACCACGAGGAGGAGAAGAACGGCTTTTCGGGGCGCAGTGGACAACGGCGCCCGATGACGACGACGAGGTCGCGCAATATCGACCCGGGGACGGAACAACTCCTCTGGCTCGAACAGCAGCTCACGCTCGCGCGCGCGCAGGGGATGCAGGTCTGGTTGACCGGTCACGTCCCCGCGACCAAGGACAACTGGTACCCCGGTTGTTATGAGCAGTACGCCGAACTCGTGCTCGGTTGGCAGGATACCATTGTCGGGTTCGTCGTCCGTTTTTGAGCGCTTCTTCCTGTTTCCGCTCTTGGAGTGCCCTCATTGACAATGGGTTCGGCCACCTCGCAGTCAACTCTTCGGGCACATGAACGTCGATTTCGTCTCTTTCATTTCTGACGCCGACACGCCATCGTTGTCGTCGTCGTCGCCGCCGACTTCGCGTAACTCTCTCGTACCCCCCGCCGCCGAAGAGGACGACGAAGGGGCGATCCGACCCCTCGCGAACGATCTCGCCATCCTAAACGGGCTCGAAAAGCTGTACAGTTCCCTCCCGCCCGAGCACAAACTCCACGAACGCGACTATGTCCCCGTGCATGTCAACCCTTCGGTGATCCCGACCTATCTCCCGAGCATCCGGGTGTGGGAGTACAACACGACCCGCTCGGCTCGCGATGAGACGATTGCGCGCAGTCGGTCCGAGCAGGACTACGCCGGTTGCGACGCACCGGACACGGAGCCGGGCTTCTTGGCGGGCTGGATGCCTTCATTCTTCTCCCCTCGACAACCCCCACCCCCGACAGTCTGTCACTCTGAGCGACAGCAGCAGCAGCAAAGAAGCCGTCCGGATCGGCACTCGTCGCCCCACGCGCCAGGTCGCACCAATACGTACCTGACCCCGCTCGCGTACACCCAATATCATATCCCGCGCCACGAACTCGAACGAGCCAACAAGGCGGCGCAGCAACTCCTCCTCATGCAGGGCAACGCTTCCTCGTCGTCGTCGGAGGAGGAGGAAGTCGAGCCGCCAAAATGGTCAGTCGAGTATACGACGCTGTCGACTTCAGAAGCGGCGAACCGACTCCTCGAGGCAATTCCATCCCAACCGAATCGCGGAAGTGAACTTCCCCCTCCTTCTCGTCACGCCGACCCAGTCCTCAAACCGGCACTCCTCCCTCCGCCCCTGCAAAACCTCCTCGCGACCCCTCCCTCCGCCGCCAAATTCCACCGCGTGCGGCGCATGCTCCGCAAACTCGACTTGACGCCCTATAACGGGGTGATCAGCGCGCGAGAGGGTCTGACTGTCGGGGCGTGGATCAAGATGGCGAGGTGGGTGAGTGAGGAGGGCCAGGAGGACGAGCGGTGGAAGAGGTTCCGACAGAGGATGGGCGTCGGCAGCGGAGAACTGTAGAAAGCCGAGCACCTTCTTGGAACCTTTCATAAGCATTGCCATACTCGACATTCAAGGCGTTTTGGGGCTCGACATTCGAGACGTTTTGGGGAAGTCTCTCTCTCTCTTCTTTCGCCGCTTTGCTCCCTCTCTTTAGGCGCTCTCATCAAATCAACGATGCAAGCACAATGCGAGAGCAAGCTTCCTCTGAATCAAGCGGTCATCGCGCGCAGAAGTCACGCAAACTGGTGACAATGAGCGGAGTTTCCTGAGTTATACGACTCCGCTACATCCCACGCTCGGCCGTCTCCAGGCGGCAAAGACTCCTCGTTGCCTCAAGTGTACTCAGCTTCGATCAAGTTCCTCGGACATACATTCCGACATCGTGCTGGGACTGCGAAACGGAAAGTGCCGTGGCGTCGCTGTACCTTGATCTTGCCAAATCTTGCTTGCGCACGAGGCTCTCTCGCCTCAGAAGTTGCTGTACATGGTATGGGCGACACCAGTACCCTTGCACAAAGCTGTCGAATCAGGGATTTTGCTGGCGCGATACAGAGGAAACCTCTTTCCGTCGTTGGAGTCTTCGAGGGGAGCGCAAGAACGCTCTATCCTCGGACGTCTCATTTGCTCGCCGAAGAGCGAGCCAACAAATAGCAGACCAGGAATACAGAGGGTAGTGGCGATGTGCTCCGGACACCGGTTGCAGACCAATTGCGAGAGCTGAGCTTGGCGGTAGCGTTTCGTATCTCTCTTTCCCTTCTCGCCTTCGGGAGTCGCCGTAGATTGCTTCCACTGACAGACGGTTCGGAGGAGAAGCAAGGGCGGTGACAGCAGGTAGCCAAGAAGCCCGCGGATTTGGCGAGATGAGAAAAAGGTCGACAAGACGGTGCCGCTCACCGCTCACCGCGAACCAGCCAAACATAGCGCCCGCGACGCGGTAACGACTCAGAATGTTCGAGGCGCCATTGCTGTGGTCGTAAACTCCGCCATAAAACGCAGTCGTAGCGTCGCGGCCGAGGCGAGTC